>CM057343.1:82938269-82963269 GCA_030015575.1 Agapanthus africanus
ATAGAGAGAGAGTGGCCTTAAGAGAAATTTTTTTTTATGGCGTCGAAAAAAATACTCTCCAAGGTTTTTTCCACGATCAGCATCCGTCATCATCATCATCTTTACCAACTTAAGATGTAGATGCACCAAATTTCATGTGGCCCCACCACCTTTTCACCGTTGATTTTGCAATGTAAAAAATTCTATTGTCGGTAAACCGTTAATTTTGCACCCGCTAAATCAACGGTGAAAAGATGATGGAATCACATGAAACTTGGTGTATCAGCATCTTAGAAGATAAAGATGATGAAGATGATGGATGCCGATCGTCAAAAAAAAACGTGGAGGGTGTATTTTTTCGGTGCCATATGGATAAAAGATAATGGAGGAAATGTGCCATAGTAGGGAATTTCCTCCTACGGCGTCGAAAAAATACACCCTCCACGTTTTTTTCGACGATCGTCATCCATCATCATCATCTTTATCTTTTAAGATGTCGATATACCAAGTTTCATGTGATTCCATCTTCATTCCACCGTTGATTTAGCGGGTGCAAAATTAACTGTTTACCCACAAGAGAACTTTTTACATTGCTGAATCAACGGTGAAAAGGTGGAGCCACATAAAATTTGGTGTATCTAGATCTTACATGGTAAAGATGATGGTGATGGATGCCGACCGTCGAAAAAAATCGTGGAGCATATATATTTTTAACGCCATCTAACGAAAAAGCCTTCTAGGACCTTATATATATATATATATATAGATAGAGAGAGAGAGGGGGGGGGGGAGGGTAGCCCTTTTTAAAAAATGAGCTATCGTCCTAAAACACAAATACACTTGTGTATTTTACCGATCCAAAACTGACCATCTTGATCTACGTATTATGAAACCTTTATATACAACAAATATCTGGATTAAAAAACCCCTGACACGTTCATCAAACGACTGCAATTTTCCTATATCGATAAGCTATTAATTTTTCTATTTCTATTTGCTTGATGAACATGTTAAAAGTCTTTAAATCCGGCCGGAGATTTTTTGTATATAAGGGTTCCATAATATGTAGATCAAGATGACCGGTTTGGATCGGTGAAATACACGAGAGAGTGTGTATTTTGGGACGAGAGCACATTTTTTAAAATGAGGCTAGCCGGCTCCTACCCTTCTCTCTCTCTCTACACACACATACCATTTCCGAGAGCTAAAACCGAAACTAGCGAAACTAAACAAAACTTACTGAAGCTTAGATAAATTGAAAATATCGAACCAAAACCAAGCTATCAAACCTTGCTTTCACTATACTTTCATATATACACACACATGGCATTTTAAAAAGAAATAACTCTTAATAATTCCTACAAAATGAGTTAATGTAGAAAAATAAATAATCAAGTTCATTTTCAACAATGTAAGGCACTTCTGAACAAGGATGCTACTTTGATTTATAGCCCTTGTGATTTATGGACTAGGGAATAGTGTTGGAAGTTTATTACAGATTATTTATTTTTGGAATGAAATAAAATTAGCTGCATAAGATTTCAAACTTAATGTAGTAAATAAATATCATTTGCCTCTTGCATTTGACAAACAGAAAACTAATTGGAGCTCGGTCCTACATCAAAAGCTACGAGGCCTACTACAGCCCCCTCAACCTCAGTTACTCCTACCTCTCCTGTCGCGACAGCGATGGCCACGGGACCCACACTGCCGCCACTGTCGCCGGCCGCACAGTACGCCATGTGTCCGCTCTGGGCGGTTTTGCTAGTGGGACCGCCTCCGGTGGAGCCTCACTCGCTCGTCTCGCAATTTACAAAGTCTGTTGGCCAATCCCTGGTCCCAACCCCAACCTTGAGAACACATGCTTCGATGCGGACATGCTGGCAGCCTTCGATGATGCCGCCGGTGATGGAGTCGACGTGATAAGTTTCTCCATAGGGGCGAAAGGCAATCCGTTGACGTATTCGAAGGACGCGATGGCGATCGGAGCGTTGCACGCGACGAAGAAAGACATTGTAGTCGTTTGCAGCGGAGGTAATTCAGGGCCTGCACCGGCGACTGTCGTGAATCTGGCGCCTTGGATGATAACCGTCGGTGCAAGCAGCATTGATAGAGCTTTTGATTCTATGGTTCTGCTAGGGAGCGGAAAAATTATCGAGGTAATTAATTACTAGCTAGTTGTTTAATATTGATAAAAATATGTAATATCAACACTAAATTTCACTAAAATACCCTTACCTATCATTATTCTACACTAAACTATCTTAATGGAGTTTTTCAGTAAAATACCCTTAAAAGCAGCAACTTAAGGAATCATAATGCAGTGAAAAACTTTAAGATAGTTTAGCAACAAACAATAATAGTTGGAGGTATTCTTGTGGAACTTCATACATACATATACAGATACAGATACATACATAGACAGATACAAGGCATAATACGGTTTAGATTTAGATTTAGATTTGGCGATTTGTAATTAGTGAAATTCTAGTTATGAATTTAGCAAATCTAAACTAAGAATATGATAAATTCACTACATTATACTATAGGTTGTTAGTGTCATAACAATACGCTTGTTCTACACATTTAAAATACAATGTAAATTCCAGAATGTGTTGAAAGAGTCCGAATGAATCCGATAGAGGTACTAATCTGATACAGATTCGTGACCTCGAGGATGAATCCTTGCATGCAACATAATCTATCATGAATGGCACTTTAGGGGAAATTTACCATGAGGTCAATTTTGTTAAAAAAAATTGATTAACTAATTGGCAACTAATTCTGTTATGGATTACAAATCGTCGCAGGGCCAGACAGTGACACCATATACACTGAAGAAGAGAAAGATGTACCCCTTGGTTTTTGCAGGAGATGTTCAAGTTCCAGGCACACCAACCAATGCCATGGGGTATAGTTTTTTTCATACTGTGATAGGTGCATCAAAACTCCGAAGTTATGATGAAAGTTGAGGGTTTTATTTTTATATTCTAATATGCCCCAGCAGGTTGATAGCTCTTTGGGCCGAATAGGTTTTTGTGCAGCGGTATCTTTAATTTAAATAAAACCGTATTTAATATGCACCCGGTGAGAATTAAACATGAGTTGCTCTGTTGTCATGCGAAATGTCCCTTTCACTGCACCAAAACTCTGAAGTTTTGATGAGTATTGAGGGTTTTATTTTTATATTCTAACACATACAGAAAAAAAATTAATATGCTTTCAGGTAATAAAAAAGTTTAAATTCACTCGAAGTTTGCACTATAGTTTCCGTAGTGAGAGGTTATCAATCTGCAGGCAATGTCTGCCTGATTCGCTCTCTATCCAAAAGACAACCGGAAAGGTAGTATTGTGCTTCAGAGGCCTTGGTTCCAGAGTAGCGAAGGGAATGGAAGTGAAAAGAGCAGGAGGAGCAGCAATCATACTCGGAAACAGCCCCGCAAACGGAAACGAAATCCCCGCAGACGCCCACGTGCTCCCAGGAACCGGAGTTTCATCGAACGACGCAATCACTATCATGAAGTACATAAACTCTACTGAAAAATTGAGCACGGTCACAATTGGCAAGGCCAGTACCAGTTTATACACAAAGCCGGCTCCTGTCATGGCGGCATTTTCTTCTCGAGGACCAAATCGAATCGAACCAAACATTCTGAAGGTATATATATTTTTTCTGGCTTAGTTACAGTAAAACCACCTCAAACTATCAAATACTGAGATTTAATCTGCAGCCTGATGTAACGGCGCCAGGGTTGAACATTTTAGCGGCGTGGAGCGAATCGTCGTCGCCTACTAAGCTCGACGGCGATCACAGGATTGTCAAGTATAATCTCTTGTCTGGGACATCAATGGCATGCCCACATGTGAGCGCTGCTGCTGCTTTGCTCAGGTCTTTGCATCCAATGTGGAGCTCAGCTGCAATTAGATCTGCTATAATGACCACAGGTTGTTTCTACCAACATAATTAATCATAGATTACTCAAACATCATTAGTAAATTTTTCAAGACTAAAATGAACTTTCATCGCTTTTAAACCGCAAAATAGAATTAACTTTATAGTTAATAAATATGAACAATAATACTTTTTTGGTTGTTAAAATACTCAGGCTTATTTTCCAGAAATCACCTTATGCTTTGCTCGAGTTTTCCAAAACCTCCATATAGTTTAAATTTATCACGAAATCTCCCGGAACTTTTATTTTGCTACACATAAACCCTTGCGCTTATTTATTACCGAAATTGACTACATTAAGCACTTATTTTGATAAAAATACGGATCCTCTAAATATATTGAAGCTAAACCATACTCCCAGCGTGGTTTAGAGGAAAATTTCCTTAATTTGGAGAACAAGACTTTAGGTTTAAAAATTTGGATAACAAGCCTCAATTTGAAGTTTAATCGAAATTTAGCTGACATAATAAGATAAGGATGGATAATTTAAGATAAAAATGTAATAATCGATTAAACGTGGGGTCGCATGCCTCGTTAATTGCCAAAAACTTTACAAATCTAACCACATGAGTTTTTTGTACAACGAGCTGAAAATTCAACGAGTTTTTTATGATGGGTTTGAACTACATGGTGGTTTTAGAAAACTCGAGTAAACTGCAGGATGATTTCTGTAAAATAAGCCAAAAAATTATGGTGCACTTCTCGATGATTCAGTTAGATGCCATACATTTTTCGGCCGCAATTGTTTGTATGCGATTGCTTTGAGCTTGTTGTTCATGGTGTATTCATTTGCATGCGGCAGCATATATAATATTTATCTGGAAAATGCCAATAGTTCAGGGTATCCAAGCCTCTTCGATACTGACATGCTATGATATCTTTATTTTCATACAGCCACCTCGAACAACGTGCAACGCAGCCCAATTACAACAGCTGCCAAAGAAGTGGCAGGGCCCATGGACTTTGGGTCGGGCCACATAAGGCCGAGCCACGCTGCGGACCCGGGCCTAGTCTATGACGCCACATATGAAGACTATCTTCTATTCGCGTGCTCAAGCATAAATGCCCAAATGGATCCTTCATTCCCTTGCCCATCGAAGCCGCCGCCGCCGTCAAGTCTCAACTATCCGTCGGTTACCGTCAGCAAACTCAACTGTACAGTTAAAGTAAATAGAACCGTGACGAACGTGGGCCGAAAAAAGGCCTCATACAAAGTTGAGGTGAATGAGCCCAATGGTGTTGAGGTGAAAATCTCACCAAAGGTTTTGAGCTTCAAGAAAGTTGGTGAGAAGAAGAGCTTTGAAATGACAATTAGTGCCAAGGGGAAGGGAAATGGAGAGTATGTTGCTGGTTCATTTACTTGGAGCGATGGGGTGCATAGTGTCAAATGTCCTATCGTTGTTTCTGTCGTGTAATTAGCCAAAATGTATTTGCGAAACAGGTTGTGGTTCTATATGGCATTTGGCAATTTGATTTCTCAAGTTTCTGATTCAAAAATAAATTATGGGGAAAATATTTATGTGATGTTTTCACATTGGGGGAGTGATAAGAATCAAGAATTATGGGGAAAACAAATCCAACAAATCAATTAACTTGTTAAGATAACTAGTTTTGTTTTGTTTTGTCTAGAATGACTATCATCAATTTGTTAACATATCATATGTTCTCTGTTAGCCTTGTATCTTATTAATTGTGACAATTTATACTATAAAAATAAATGGTCAAAATGTATATAAAATAATCTGAATAATTTCCTAAAATACTTCTCTCCAAGTTTTATTAAAGAGGGGGTAAAGATAGTAATATGATCAACTATAACACATGCGACAATATCGGACTTTCACCAATTTTCAGCTATTGGTCTTCCATGCTCGAATAATGCTGTTATATGTGTGTAGAATATTGTGACTCCACATCCGCTCTATTACCGTATATACGTATTCTTGAATGTAGTGACTCCACATCTGATCAATTTGTCGATTCCTATTGATCGAGCCCTATTTATCGACGTCGTGTAATGCAAGCTATTATATATAGTTAGGTGGAGTTAGAGCCACCAGTCATGGGAGCCAAGCTTGGCCCAAGACGTAGTGGCGAAGCCCCAATAGTTCATGTTACAGATGATCGAGATAAACGCGGAAATAAAGATCAAACAAATCACATTAAACAGAAAATATCAACTCAAGAAGACAGAGATTTTATGTGGAAACTCAAACGGGAAAAACCACAAGTAAGAGCAAAGAACGTTTCACTATTTGTGAAGAATTACAAAATCTCTCTTCTCTCTCAAATTTCTTTATATCAAACCCTAAACAATTGGCTTAATATTTATTGCCTATAATTAATGCTTAGAGATAAATATAAGATTTAAATTTGGATCTAATCAAATATACAATTTAAATCAAATAGCCAATTTAAATCTTCTCTTCAATTTAAATCTTTTCTAAATAAATAATTTGGATTTATCTTTAATAAACAAATTATAAAGCAAATAGAATTAGGATTATAACATTAATTCTAACAATCTCCATCTTGATTTTAAAATCCGTTACCTGTGAACCCTTCTTCCAGAAGTCTACTGCTGCCAATCGTCCCTTAGGACTATCTCCATCTATCAGCGCTGAGTAAGTCCAAATAATGTATGAACTTGTGAGTAGGTACCGGTTTAGTACACATATCTGTTGGGTTGTCTTCTGTACCAACATTCTGTATCTTGATCGTTTTCTCAATCTGGATGAAGTGATATCTCACGTCGATGTGCTTATTCCTGTCATGATGCACCTGATCATTTGCTAAACATATAAAACTCAAGCTGTCACAAAACCACACAGCTTGATCTTGTTGTAAGCCGAGACCACCGGTTAAACCTTTTAACCAAATTCCTTCCTTCGCTGCTTCCGTCAACGCCATATACCCTGCCTCTATAGTATATAAGGCGACTGAAGGCTGTAATCTAGCCTTTCAACTAACGATAGAACCAGCTATGTGAAAACGTAGCCAGTCACTGATCTTCTTCCATCAAGATCAGCTGTATAATCGGAATCAGAATAATCTGCTACTTCACAACACGTATCAACTCCTCCGTAAATTAGACCAACATCCACCGTCTCTCTAAGATATCGGAATGTCCGCTTCATTGCTTGCCAATGCTCCGTTCCAGGCTGAGCCATGTACCTGTTAACAATGCTAACCACGTGTGCAATATCTGGTCTAGTGCATACTATAGCGTACATCAAACTTTGCACAACACTAGCATATAGGACTCGAGACATATGCTTTGCTTCTTCTGACTGAGGTGAGAGAGCTGCCGAGAGACGAATATTAGCAGCCAATGGAATACTTACAGGTTCGCATCTGACATGTTGAACCACTTCAACATCTTCTGAATGTAGCTCTCTTGTGATAAGAAAAGCTTCCATTACTTGCAATCCATGTATATCTCCATACCCAAAATCTTTTGAGTTGCTCCAACATCTTTCATCTCGAACTCACCACTATGAAGCACCTTCAATTTCTGAATCTTTGATTTGTCTCGAACTGCAATAAGTATGTCATCTACATATAGGAGTAAATAAACAAATAAGCCGTTCTCCAGTCTCTTATGATAAATGCATCAATTATACGGACTCCTATTGTAACCATGCTCTATCATGAACCTGTCAAATCTCTTATACCACTGATTCGGAGTCTATTTTGACTCGTACAGTGATTTTCATAATCAGCAAACATGATCTTTCTTACCGTGAACAATGAATCTCTCTGCCTGACTCATCAAGATATTCTTCTCTAACTCTTCATTAAGAAAAGTTGTCTTCACGTCGAGTTTCTCTGACTCCAGGTCTTGATGTGTTACCATGGCAAGCAACACACGAATAGAGGTATGCTTCACAACGGAGGAAAATATCTCGTTGTAATCTACCCTCTCTTTCTCACTGTAGACCTTAGCAATTAGACGAGCCTTGAATCTTGTTCCATTTTCATCTAGGATTCCGGAATTCTTCTTAAAGATCCACTTGCATACTACAATTTTTCTTCTCTCCGGCGGCTTGACAAGCTCCTATGTCTGATTCTTGTGAAGATATTTCATCTCTTCTCCAACTATAGAAATCTACTAAATAGACCCGGCATCAGAAATTGCCTCTTTATAACTAGAGGGCTTAGGAGACTCCACCTCTTCCGCTGCATTAAGCGCATATGCTACCAAATCCTCATAACCATTCATCTGTGGGGGACGGATCTGCCTCCGCGGACGATCGGTGGCAATACTGTATGGTTGTTGTTGAGATTGCTGTTGTGTACCTGCCTAAGGTACATTCTCCTAATCAAACTGAAAATGAGTGATTTCAAACTCCACATGTTTACTTACATCCTTCTCTTTATTTGCAGAAATATCAAGCTTCTTTCTCGGACGAAGCATAAAATTTTCTTCAAAAGTGTTTTGTTTACTGCTGAAGACTAGACTGAGACGCAAAGAATGTCTAGCTTGAATTTGGGGGCAGATACTATTTGGAATATATCCGTCCACCTCTTCAAAAATATTAAGTTGATTTATGGCATCGTATATTGAAGGCTTGGGCAGATACGACTGACATAGCATGATTTTATCAGATTCCCCCTCATTAAGGGGTTTTTGATTGTGGGGATGCTCTTCCCTGCAGGCGCAAGCCCTTACAGTTAATTACGTTATCGCGTTACGATAACAACTTTCACATGCTCCAGTAGGTCACTTCGTGTCATATTATATATATTGTTTATTATAGTTTCCCATGGATTGTATACGGAGACTAGTTTATGTCGTCGTCCGTAGAGCGCAGATTAGTCCAAATCCATATATATAAATTTGGACCCTTAGGACGCAGATCTCACATGAATGATGTGCATTAGTTTGAAATATGCCATCTGAGGATCGTTAGTCGTCTTTGAGACTAAGATCAACTCAGGAATATGGTTAGTAGGTCATCAGGATTACTAGGTTGGTTTCGAAGATCAAAAATATTTAGATCAACTTTCATGTTCTCAAAAGAAAGTTTCATTGAACTATTGCGACAGTTAATCAAAGCGTTACCGGTAGTTAGGAACGATTGTCCTAAGATTTCCGGGATTTGAATTTTCGGGTTAGAGACAGGCTGTGTTTCTAAAATAATAAAGTCTACAAAGAATATAAATTCGTCAACCTTAATTAACACATCGTCGATATATCCCTTTGGCTTCTTACTGGAACGATCTTCCAACTGTAAAGTGACTTTTGTCGGTGCAAACTTATCTATCCCTAACTGCTCATAAACTGAGTTTGGTAGCAAGTTAATACTCACATCTAAGTCTAGTAAGGCACACTTGATTAGCTTATTTCCTATAAAGCATGAAATAGTAGGACATTCAGGATCCTTATACTTTACTTGTATGGAATTAGCTAATGCATCACAAATATTTGATACAAGAAATACTTTCTTAGGTACGTGGGTTTTCCTCTTTTTGGTGCACAAATCTTTAAGATATTTCACGTAGGTAGGAACTTGATCAATCGCATCACGCAATTATATAAAATTGCCGCACAACTTTCAGAACCGATCTGAACCTGCCCTGTATTGATATTATTCACACACTACGATAATCCTGTTCTTGTAACTCATGATTTGCTTGTGTATATGAAATGCATGTTCTCACATATTGATGATATGATCGTGTATAGATTTTGCCTTACATGTTTACATGAGATAGTTATATAACGGTTATTCATGGTAAGAAATAGAATGGTATATGTCATTGATTCGAGATAATGGTAGGAGATATCACAGTACACAGTCAAGTCTTGTATCATGTTATTGCTTTCCATCGACTATGATCTTTATATACACGTATAGTAAAATGTGAGATTGGAGTTGTCTAATGAAGGTAATGAGTCGGATTTTTGGAGCCATTTATCACAATTTACGGTCTTAGGCGTATGAGATGCTAACAATCATAGTTGAACAGTTGCCGGTTCCAGGCATGTGGGATACTAACAAGCAGAGACATGGTGGTCCCCCGAAATCGACATACATTACCCTCATTAAGCTTGACGTACGTTGATATGAGAATGGTATTTCCATGCTTATTTTAAAATTGCATATCTTTTATTCCTATATCTTTGCTTCATGTTTATCATAGGCTTCATGCCCTATTCCAGTTTATATTAAAATGTAACCTCGAGAGAATTCGAGCAAAACTCGTTGACGGATGTTCCTTTTGAATTTTTCATCAGATATAGAGAAAGATCGTGTAGCAACTGCCAAACAAGAACCCTCAGAGACCGACTTCTCACACTTCTTAGCTCATTCCAGATTCTAGTTTCCTTCCTTTTGTTATTTCATTATTTGACTCTTGGTATGCCCTATTGTTTCTAAGGATTGGATATTATTATTATTATGTCTTGAACTTTATACTCTTGTTGAACTCTTGCTTTATAATAATGTTGTGTTGGATTTTATTTTATGGGTATTCTTATTATAATTATATTGCTTGCTAGACGCTTGGCATAGTCGTATTAGGTAAGAGTGCTTCTTGGTATAACTATGTTGCGGGCCTCATTGCATCCCCGACATAGTCTGTTAGGAAGTAGGGCGTGCTCTATTAGAATGTCCTTTTTTATTAGAACGCGCTCCTTGATCGGAATCTTTCGCCATCAATCCATCCTCCTGACTCTTCCCATTGCTTCTTGATACCTTGCACCGAAATTCACAAGAGTGAAGTGCTGATATGACATCTTCTAGAGATATGATATTCTTACCGATAATAAAAGAATTTACAAAATTCTTGAAAGATGGTGGTAAGAAGCATAATAGAATTATGATAGAATCTTCATCCTCTACTTTAACATCCACGTTCTTCAAATTCATGAGAATCGTATTCAGCAGAACAAGATGTTCTTTTAAAGGTGTACTTTTTTTCTCATACGGAGAGAAAATAATCGTTGTTTTAGTACAATTTGTTCGTGAGGGATTTCGTCACGTACAAATTCTTCAATTTCAGCTAGAGAACCGACACGGTCTCCATGTTTACAACTTCGCATAAGATTTCGTCTTCTAAATATAGTTGAATCATCGCATGTGCCTTCTCTTCAATCTTTTTATAGTTTTCATCGGTCATCGATGCCGATCTCGTTCCAGAAAGCGGCGTCCACAGATCATGTTGCTTCAACAGAACGTGCATATTCTTAATGCGCCAGAGACTGAAACTGTTTTTTCCGAAGAACTTGTCGATCTTAATATTGTGTGATGCCATCTTTGTACTCGATCGATAAAATCAACGCAAACTATGATACCGGTTTGTTACAGATGATCGAGATAAACGTAGAAATAAAGATCAAATAAATCGCAGAAAATAGAAAAGATTAACTCAAGGAGACAGAGATTTTACGTGGAACGGGAAAAACCACGGACAACAGCAGAGAACGTTTCACTATTTGTAGAGAATTACAGAATTTTTCTTCTCTCTCAAATTTCTCTCTCTCAAACCCTAAACAATTGGATTTATATTTATAGCCTACAATTAATTATTAGAGATAAGTATAAGATTTAAATTTGGATCTAATCAAATATACAATTTAAATGTTAGATTCGATTTAAATTTTCTCTAAATAACTAATTTGGATTTATCTCTAATAAACAAATTTTAAAGCAAATAGGATTAGGATTATAGAATCAATTCTAACAGTTCAGATCATATTTGATATGTATGCATCCGAAGTCTATATATAATTCCCTTCCTCCTTATCCTTTTCGCACTGGTTTGTCATTTTCTGTAACAAGTGTCTTCTCCTGCATGTGACGATTGGAAATGTTGTCTCTCTCGGAAAATGATTGCATACAACAATAATTAAACATAAGAAAATTAACTACAATCAATACTTATCCAAAAGAAGCAGCTCCTCTCAAGATAAAGTGTGTCGAAATACTTAATCAGGTTCCGTCAATCATCGCAACACTATATGCAGCCTTCCCTAAATCCAAAACCCAAATCATTGACACAATCTCTTGCCTCTTTCACTCGTGCCTTGCTCCTGTTGGTCTTCTGAACACATAATGTTTGGTAACACCTTATTATTTTGGCTATCTCACCAAAACGGCTCGGTGTTTTACCCGCCTTGTCAAAAAACCATCACAAAGAACCCTGACGACGTTTCCTTTAACTAAACCATTGCCTTTTTGATTGTTAGTTTTCATATGAGTTAACCCAACTGTCTCTGAATTCTTAAGGTGCAGATACAGAAAGAAAGTGAGGGGCAAGTCGGTTATAAAAGAGGTTAAAAAGTGTAAATACTAAGAGTTATAAGGGTGTTGTTTAACACAAACTACGTCGAGAGGTTTGGTGATGGGTTTTATCTTTCTGGGATTTTGGATAGGTTGAGTAAATCACTGGATGATTACTGCGAAATAACTCAATTATTTTTTTTTCTCAACAAAATCTGGGGGCTGGGCCAACTGTCATTGTCTTCTGAGGATAAACTATACTGTTTTTAGGAGAATGCCACAAATGAGACAATAAACGTTTTCTTTCCCTTTACAATTCAAAAAGTAATTGCAGATAAGCATTGTTAATTTAAGCTATATTTCTCTTCCTACATTATTTATTGCTTTGGTTAGTATCTTTGATCAGAAGTTAGTGAGGTGTACAAGGCTTAGGTTACACTAAAAGACTAAAGTACCATAAGCTTTTACTACTAAAATACCATATAACATATGCATTACCGATAAAAACCATGACCTTCGCTTGTCAGTTTTTCATATACCATTGGTTTATTTTTCTTGTCTGCTGCTGTTATGTTTGCGACGTGGAAGCCACTTGTCTAATTTATCTTCAAATTGTCCTTGTATGCATGGTAACACGTCACTTCTATTGACCTTGTTTTGAATAGAGAGACAAAGACCCCATTTTCCCTTTATATATATATATATATATGTGTGTGTGAGTCGGGTACTGATCTAGTGAGATGTTTTCTTATGCGAGACAAATGGAACGCACTCTATAGCATCCTACCTCCATGTATTTCACCGATTCAGACAGTTCGCCGTGATCTGCATATCACGTATCGATGATATCATTTTTCAGACTACCGAGAGACATTCATTTTTCGTTCATTTGATCGCATGTGCTAGAGGTGTAGGAATCTTATGAAAATTGATACGTAGGGTATGCGTGATATGCAAATCACGGCGAACGGTCTGGATCGATGAAATACACAGGAGGTTAAGTGTTGTAGATGCGTCTCATTTGTCTCATATAAGAAAGTGTCTCATTGGATCATATATATATATATATATATATATATATATATATATATATATATATATATATATATATATATAATCCAATGAGACACTTTCTTATGTGAGACAAATATATATATATATATATATATATATATATATATGATCCAATGAGACACTTTCTTATGTGAGACAAATATATATATATATATATATATATATATATATATATATAAGAATATAAGAAAATGAGGTCTGCGGGCCCAAAACTGCAATGACTTCTCACATGGGCCAGCAGGATTCAAGTAGCCAACTGCAAAATAGCCAGCGGACCCTACTGGCCCATATGAGATATCACTGCAATTTTAGACATGCAAGATCCCTGCAGACCCGGTTTTCCTCTCTGTATATAGTTTAATTTTTCCGCAGACTTGCTATGGTTGTGAGGGTTGATTATAAGAAGGAAGAAACAAGGAGCCTAACTATGGTTTTGTTAGGGAAAACAATTTTTTTAAAATAAAAGTACAAAACAATTTTTTAATATAAATGTACAACATAATACAGTTAAGTTAAATAATGCGTTAAACAAATAAAGATATATAGCTGCGGTAAGATGGCTGCGAATCAAGACAGTAAAATTTTTTTGTGCAAAAATAATCATATGGTATTTATCTATAACATATATAGCATACTATATGACAAGTGATGCAAAGTTGTGGTATTTTAGTGTAAATTATACTATAATGGGTTAAATGCCCAATTATGAAATCCTTGGAAAAAAAATGAACGGAAATATAGCTGCCACATCAAAACTGAGAACCAACCAGATTGACCTTGTGGATAAATTAGGAATAAAGAAACAAAAACATCAATTGGACCTTGTCGTGTCCGGCAACAAGCATGCGTGAACTATTTCTCGAAATACGTACGTCCGGATAGTCCAAAGCTTCGATCGTTAGCTCTACTCCTGCCGGATCTCAAACATGACAGAGAATGCAAGACATTGTGTCATCTGCAATGAACCAAATTGTCAGACACCTTTGGTTACTGGTTCGGGTTGCTGGTATTTATTATTTAAAAATATCTTGAAGCTCAGCTCGAAGTTGTTATCTGCAGACACGTTGCCTCCCAATGATTCATCCCAAGCTGATCAATTCATAACCCTCACGCTTCTTCTATTCCATTTGGCTTTTGTAACTAACCCTCTTCACTTTCTTAATCCAAACTCGCTTATAATTAATCCTTTTCAAATTATATTTATCTTCAATAGTTTTATTCCGCGTGCGTGATGCACGTGTGTATCAAAAAATAAACATCTGATATGGGTAGCTTCATCCTCCTCAGTGAAGGATTAATAAATGCCGTGAAGAATCATTTCAAATCTTTTTTTCTATAATGCTAACATACAAAAAAGCCAGTCGATGATATGAACAATCTTAAAACTAAGATTTTTTTCCTGATTTTTCTAAATATTTTATTCGAATTAAATATAAGAAGTTGCTCTACGTTGAGGCATTTCCAACGTTACTCTCTCCGTCCTTTTTAACCTGACGTTTTAAACGAATGCACACCGATTAAGGAAAACGCTATCACTTTCTTAATATCAGCAATTAATCTACTGCCACATCACCACTAAAAAAATCATATCATTTCTGTTCTCAACTATTTACTATATGAACAATTAATCTACTTCCATAAGCATCACCACTAAAAATTAATATTCCAAACCGCATTATTTATTGATATCTTTATTATTAATTATTTTCTCGTTATTTCAAACCATCAACCAAACGGGGACAATTTTCTCTATCCAAAACCTCAAGCAAAGAAAAGGAGTGAAAGAGTATATACTTGTCCATCTAGTCCAGCATGGCAAAACAAATTATAGAACCAAAATTGCACAAACATTGGGTAGAGGACACGTGCCACAATGCCACATGACACCGCATTTGCTGCCATCATCAAAATCTTGTAAGCATGTGTTCCATACGTTAAAGCTTGTAGCTTTCATTCCCTATAAATTTCAATATCATTCCTCCTTGAGAGAGAGAGAGAGAGAGAGAGAGAAAGAAAGAGCTGAAAAAAAGGCCATGGAACTAGAGTTGTATGAGAGTGATGTTATGTGGGCAGAGGAGCACTACCAAGATGGTTCTCTCACCATCGGTGACACCCCCAACATGTACCCAGAGAAGTCACAGGTTACGATTTTCTCGGTCTCGGCGCCGGTGAATATACCGTCAGCAAGACGAATACGAATGTGTCGGGACGAGTATGCTGACGACGAAACAGACCTCGTGCCTCCACATATTCTGGCGTCACGCAGTCGTTCGGAAGAGAAGGTGGCGTTTTCGGTTTCTGCGGGGCAGGGGAGGACTCTGAAGGGAAGAGACCTGAAAACTGTGAGGGATTACGTCCTTCGGATGACCGGTTTTCTTGAAATATAGTATTCTTAGAAGAATTGTTATTTGGGGAGGGTTTTTTCTTGGTTTTTTTTGGGAGTGTAGAAAAACCCAACTGTAAAAATTATTGTTATGTACGTTTTGGGTGTTTTTAGTGCGGAAAATTCTTTTTGAAACACATTTGTAATTATTGGACTTTCCCTGTGACATACGAACCTCTGGCAATAATCTAATTCGCTAATCTCCTTTATAAAAATATTTTTAAAAAACCATTGATTTCTTTTTTGTGATAATGGGTGGCTTTATCATCCATTTTACCTTTCTATAGAAAAAATAAGAAAAGATCTCACTATATGAAAACTTATTTTTGCTACCCATTTAGCTACCATGCCAGAGTACAAAAACAGTTCCTCTTCCCTTTGAGATTGTTCAATGCTTCAAGTCTGGTCTATTAACCCTCTTAATTTGGTGAAAAATTATTCCCCTATGCCAGTCATATACATCCGGACAAAAAAGAGAAGAAATAAAAATACGGACCTCACATCTTGCCTGAAATTCTCTCCCTCTCTCCCTACCCAGGGTGTTTCGTACCCGGCATAAGGAATGATTTACAAACTCTTAAAACCTTGTCACTTAATTAAGAATTGTAAATTTCTTGTTTGGTGGTTAAAAAGTTTGTGAATGTTGAGTATTAAACTTGCAATTTCAATTGTTCCGTACAAGTATATAAAGATAAGAATGAAGAACAGAAATTGAAAGTTATTATTATATTATATACTTGGTCAGTGTAAAAATGATCATCTCCATATAACACAATAAATCAATAAAGAGAAATTGAGGGAATTTTAGAAAGGGTGGTGACATAACTAAACCAATTGATTTATTATCATCTGTGCTACAAATGAGCAATAGCTCAGTTGGTATGGACAATTCCCTTCTTGAAGAGAATGTGGGGTTCAAACTCCAAAAACCCCAAAAGAGGAAATGACCACAAATTAATGTTTTCAAGGCAAAATCATTGGTCATGTTGGGCATAAGACGATCACAAAATACAAACCAAACGATATAGAGAAGAGACCAAAGCATAGACAAAATAGAAATACGAGAACTTGCTAATTAGACGAAGGCGGAGTTTTATTAATAATCAAATATCGGATGTGTACAAATCGATGAGAATACAAATCGCTCTCAAATCCTAAATCTTTCACAATTATCAATGGGTTCTCACAAATTAACAAAAGGTATCGGAACTAGATCTAAAATAAACTATCACAAAATTTCCTCAAAAAACAAATTTCTTAACTAAGGAAATGTCCAGTTCAGACATACGACAGATGTCTTCTGAAGGAATTAGTAAACGTCTGGTATTTAGTCACGAACTAACCGAGTGTAAACAAGACGTCTGAATAAGAGATGGCCAGACGTTTGGATTTGTCTCCCAAAAATATAGAGCGCTTGGCAGACATCTGAACCTTATCGAGGCAAACGTTCACCCAAAATATGCTCGTGCATACAGAGCAGAGGAAAACGTTTGGCGCTGAGACTGCCAGACGTCTGACCTGTATATGACATCAAATCTCCATATAGTTTCGTGATAACTCCAGAATTTCGAGTAGGAAATCTTAAGGGATCGAATGTGAGGCACATCTAATAAATCTTCATCTTACCTAGCATTCCAAAAACTCCTCCATCAAAATAATAATAGCTCCACCTTCACCACAAAACCTCTCAAGGGATCAAATGCGTGCGACCTACTTCAATTAAGTTTAAGCAGTGCTCAAACTTAACAACTGAAAGAGATTTTGTCAGCATGTCGGCCGGATTATCCGCTGTTGTAACGAACCTGAATTTTCTGTACAATTTTCTCTCTCTTAAAGTACAAAAAAGAGTTTGCAAGGCTGAGCACAATTTAAAAGTTATTCTTGTTTAAGAACAGTAAGAAATAACTTGTAAATCACTGGTAAAACCCTTGCACTGCTGTAACGTAGCCCCTGTGTTCGAATCCCATCAGCCATATATTATTTTTTTGATTTTTCTTTTAAAATTTTTGAAAGCCCAAAAATTTACACGTGTACTGTGTTAGTTATATGTATGCCCTAGAGGCCATTGTTGTACATGATTGTATATTACAATGGATGCTTGGACATATATAGGGATGACTTTCTTGCTCGACATGATAGTATGCTATCTGGTTGCTCTTTATCTTAACATGTAAACTAGTATTGTGATGCTGTCTTGCTCTCACATGTTGGTAAAGCCCTTAGGATGTATACTTTACTACCAGGATTATGATGCAGATCATACGAGTGGGGCCAAGGTAATCTACAAGCTCATCCTTTAATTGTTCCTAGTCGAGCGTGTATCGAGACAGGGTATCGATATTCCAGAGTAGACTAGCGTATACATTTCTTGACCCATTTGATGGGCGATGGATGATCCTATATTCATTGGTGTATGACATCAAATATGGTATACGGGTGCTCAGTGGAGACTGGGTACACTGAACAGGACTCGCTGAGAACTCCTAGATGGTATTATACCTAACGTCAGATAGCAGTTCTCTGGTGACACTGGTACAGGTTAGTCTGTAGACCCGAGATCGTCATAGAGTATTGTGTGATTCCCACTGTGTTTTGATTTCCACCTTACCACGTTCAAGAGAGCGTGCAAAACGGTGATTTTTAGGTACAGTCCCGAGTCACATGGAGGCAATGAGGCTCTCCCGGTATTAGGGGTTGATGTTGTGTTGTGCTCGATTGTTCATAACAGGAAGTCCCTGGCCAGAGCTCATATGGAGATTTATTGGTAAGTGTTATCAGTAGTTTCTCGACCCGTTATGAGCCTCACATCGGTATGACTTATCAAGTTACTGGAGTCTGACGTTTACCACCCCTAAACTAGATATGCGACATATCAGACGAAGAGACCGGACTGTACGGTAGTGTTGTTGTTGGATTCACAGGAGTATGGACAAGCTTGCTTGTTGATCTTCTGATCGCTCAATACCCGGGTAGCCGTCACGTCCAGCTAGTACCGCTGACAGCTTGTGGGTGACTGATATGATCATCACCTACTGCCGGCGTATTGACGAGTCATTAGAATCCTACACATAGGTTTCCTAGCTCATGCGAAACGAAGTAGGGCACATATGTGATATGTGTGGGACCGAGATTAATACGTGTATTTGATACAGTATTCTAATATCACGATATAGGTTATATGTGATATAACCGGATTGTTGAATCTGTTAGTGTATATGCCCTAGAGGCCATTACTGTATTATACTAGTTTGTATATTACTTAATGGAAGCTTGGGATATTCACAGTTGTATAGACAATCTTGCTCGAAATGGTAGTAATCTACTTGGTTTGTCTCTGCTTTAATATGTGTATATGTTTCTTTTAACATATCGCTAAAAACATATTGGTAGAGCCCTTAGGATTTTTGCTTGACCACCAGCGTTGTGATGGCGATCATACTAGTGGGGGCTGGGTGGTCTATAAGCACATCCTTATTTTGGTCCCTGGTCGTAGGATTATCGAGACAGGGCATCGATACTCCAGAGTAGACTGGTGCATACGCTTCTCTTCCCAGCAGGAGAGATGGTCTGTCCCACAGCCATCAGTACGTCGTACTGGAGATAGTATGCAGGTGCTCGTTAGGTTACGAGTACACTGGACAGGACTCGTCGGGAACTGTTGGTTAGTATTATACCTATCGTCAGTTAACAGTTCCCAGGTGACATGAGTACAGCTTAGTCCGCTGACTTGACACTGTCATTTCTCCTCAAGTGTGTTCCCACTGTTCTTTAATTACTACCCTACCACGGCTCTACTGAGTCGTGCAAACAGGTACTAGTTGGGTGCAATCCCGAAGCACTTGGAGGCAGTGACGGTTAGACAGGATTCGTCTCTCCCGGTATTGGGAGTTGATATCACGCTGTGTCTAGGAGAGCCATTACACATTGTCGTCCCTGACCAGGGCAAGCGAGAATTACTGGTAGGTTTTCTAGTAGATTCTCAGGGTGTTTTGGGCCACACTCTGACACGACTTATACCGCTATTAGGGGACTGACGTTTACCGCCCCCTAGGCCCGCCATGCGATATTCTCAGACGAACAGACCGGACTGTACGGAGATTGTCACATTCAGGCTCAGTAGGAGTTTGATGGGTTTGCCTCATCAGTCTTCTTATCGGCATCTACTTGGGGACCGTTACGTACAGCTAGTACCGCTTGCGGCCTGTGATTAAACCCACTGCCAGCGTAGTGTCGAGCCTTTAGAGTCCCACACAGAGGGTTACTCGCTTTTGGGCAAAACAGAGTAAAGGTTGCATGGTTATGGGACGGGGTTCGTTCACATCCGCGCACTTGTGCACGTTTGGTGTCCGGACAGTAGTTACTAGCGGGCTTTGGTTTAAGCCAGATCCTAATAACTGTTTTGGGATTGGTTTTGTTTCAGTGTATTCGTGTTCCTTGGAGCACGGATACGGGTGTGTATGCACAGTTGACAGAGACGGAGGCAGAGGCAGAGGATTCTCATTAGGGTTGTTGACCATTTGACTTTGGTTGACTTGTTGACCGTTGACTTTTCTCTTAACCCTAATGAGAATATGATATATGATTAATAATATTAATTAAGTATTATTGTGTCATGGTTGAGTTGAAAGTTTGACTTTTGTTGACTTGTTGACTTTGTTGACCGGTTGACTATTTTGGACTTGTTGACCATCATCATTTCATGGCTATCATTTCATGGGTATGACGTTTGCTTGCTTGTTGTTTACATAATGCCATCATAGCATGAAATGATAATAGTCATTGAAACTAACCATCACCATATACTTAATTATTATTATTATTATCATTATTCTCACTTTTGTGAGAAGGGTTGGATGATGAGAGCTCATTCTATCATTTCCTTTCTCTCTCCTAGAAAGAAAAGCTATCTCTTCTTCCTCTTCCTCTCTCAAGGTTCAAGTGTTCCATGAGTTGGAAGTCATGAACCTTTGAGACAAAACCACCACAAATCTTCTCTACTCACTCTAAGGTACTAGGTTTAGCAAACCAAGCACTTTAGTGATCTCTAGATTGAGATAGGAGCTCAAGTTCGAGGCCCTCGGATGGATCCATCTATGGCAAAGAGGAGACGACGAGGAGGATCCGTTCAAGCAACTACAAGGAGCAAGCAAGAGGGAGAACCATAACAAGAAGAGAAGGAGTTCAAGACCAAGGTATAACCATTCTACATAGTAGTTAGTACTTATAGTTTTTGTTAGTTTTTGTTTAGCGATGATCCTTCATGAAACGGTCCATGTTACCTAGTTAGGAAAAATTTTCGTTTTACCAATTCCGCCTTCCCGAAAGGACCCGGGTGGGTAACGTGGACCCAACAGTGGTATCAGAGCCTAACTAAACAATAACTAACAGTTAGCAAGGTTTTTAGAACTTCGATCCGGCAGAAATCCCAAAACGATGTCCGAAACCCATGCTTTCTGTCGTTTTTAAAACCTGCTCTGAAAATTTTTTAACATACCTGAAAAATACAAGCAGGGTTTTCTGGGAATAACCAAGAAATCTGAGACCATGACTCGGCCCCACCGCGGAACCGCGGCGGAACCATGCGTTCCGCCGCGGATCCGCGGCCGAGTTTACTCGGCCGTGGCTCCGATTTCTTGCAAAATTCCTAGTTTTGAGTTCTGGGATTTTTGAGATGTTTTTGTTCTGCCCAGATTATCCAGAGAAAACGTTAATTTTTGGGGGTAGTTACAAATTTGTATTTTGATCGGAGTTCTACAAATTTTGGCTAAATGGTTATATCTGTATTGTGATATATGCACTGAACGTCGGTTAATCGCTATACGTCGATTATTGGGGGTTGTGCATATCTGTGATCTGTAATGTTGATGGTTTGTGTATATGAATTCGTTGGATTGTCGCGGATGAATATCTGGGGGGTTGTGAGATGAGAGTTTTCTTTATTTTTCAATTCATGTAATATGTAAATTGATGTAATATTATTTGTTTGGCCGCACATCCGGGATGGGGTTGTAGCCGCCATTGTATAATTTCTTTTTACTGTTTTTGCTTCTAGGATAGACCCAAGGAGGGGTGCACAAACTACCGGGTACCTCGAAGTGCCGAGTGGTCTACACACGGTGTTGAGGGAGGTTGCTTCGCTTCGGGTACTTGACGGGTAGTTTGCCGCACCCGTAGGGGTCTAGGGTAGGGTATTGGCTATTCATCGCGACCGTGTAATCTGTTTTTCGTTACAGGCTCGAACGGAATGCGGATTCCTAGTATATCCAATGTATTCATCTGTGATCTGGAATGGCTATCATTGCATCTGACGAATGTGTATATATCTATATATGATATCTATTTAGGCGTTGCTTATGTTTTGCATCCGCGCTAGTCCAGCCTCCGCTCTGTCGTTAGTTAAGTAACCTAACGGGTGATGACGGGGCCCCGTAGCGAATGCGGATGGCATAAGCGTACGTCATATTTTCGTTGTTTTCTGCAATGGTAGGATTAATTGATGGGACGCATTAGATTAATGCAAGAAAATAAACCTAAAAGACGTTGTTGGAAAATTTTTCAAAAAGCTGTTATTGCAAGGACGTTCACTTTTGTTTTGCATAGAGGTATTCGGTTATGAATGCCCATCACCTCATTCGACGAGGCAAGGGCCGAGATCCCTTCATCGGGAGTGACCCCTTAGACAAAAGTTTGCGTCAGGGTAATAACTTCACTACAGTCGATTATTTTTGCTTTGCATAGAGGTATCCGGTTATGAATGCCCAGCACCTCATTCGACAAGGAAAGTGCCGAGACCCCTTCACAGGGAGTGACCTCTTTAGCAAAAGTTTTCGCCACTATATTTTCAAAAAGTGTATCACGTTCCTTCAACAATATCAAGTTTATTACGTTGACGGGTTTTCGCCAAAACCCAGCCGTAGCCCTCCGTCATTTCTTATAAGTTATACTTAGTATTCGTGCTGCGTTTGTTGACTGTGTCAAGGCGCAGTGAACGGTAGCTAAGTGTTGCTTATCTGTTGGATACAATGTGATTGGTTAGGACATTTGTGTAACATTGTTGACTGTGTTAAGGGTAATGCGGGTGGGTTTAATGCAATCAAGATAATGACGGGTTGAACTTGACTAGGACTCTTTGATTTGTTGACTGTGTCAAGGTCACTTGGGTCCTAGGTGCAAAAACCATATCGGGAGTTTCTAAAGAAACTGAAACTTGCAGATTTAGCATACCTTCTGGAGTGTGGTGACTAGAGTGGATTCCATCTAGGTCATCACACAATGATAGTTGGATCCCGATCCCACCGATGAGTTGAATTACTCTCGGGAGATTATTTCACTTAACAATCAATACTCTAAACCAAGTAGGTGTCTAGAACGGTGTTAGCGGGGCTACGCCTCCAGGGAAAAGAGGTTCTTAAATTAAGGAACTTCGCGAAAACGTTGGAAAACCTCCCTCGAATTACCAACACTAGCTTGGCTGAAAGGTTAAGCAAGTATTGTGACGTGCAATTAATCCCGATTAGTTCTTCTTTTAAAGGTTTTAAGAAGAGTTTGAGGAAACAGTGAGAGCCATCCTGGTTAGATAAACTAATAAACCAATCTAATCTTGAAAGAGCGCACACTGAGTGTTTTCTTTTCTCTCTCTCCAGGTAACAACCATTTCACGCCCTAATCAAGATAATAAAATGTATCGCTTGACCGATCCAAATTCTTATTCGAGGCTGGGGAACGTTGGTTCGGCTCTAACTTGTGACAACAATCATAAGTATGAGCAAGGGAAAGAGGATTGTATGGATTCCAAGAATACCCAGTTGAAGAAGAAGCATGGTTTTTCATCTACTTCAGGTGTTCTTGTGATTGAGAACTGCTTTACGGTCGCCCTACCTCCTGGGTACTTGATACCGGATCAGGATCTCATATCTGTAATTTATTGCAAGGACTGAGAAAAAGTAGGAAAGTTGCACCTGGTGATATGTCGCTCAGAGTAGCGAACGGGGCACAAGTAAATGCTGCAGCCGTCGGTGAATATCACCTAGTATTGCCAAATGGCAAGACTATGATTTTGAACGATTGCTACTATGTACCTTCCATGGTTTGCAATATCATATCAGTTTCTTTACTCGATAAAGATGGATATAACTTTGTTCTTGATAGAAATATCATGAACATTTACCTTCATAAGGTACTGGTTGCAGAAGGTACACCGTGTAATGGTATCTACGTTCTAAATCAGAATACAGTTCTCAATGTACAAAACACACGCAAGAGGAAGAATTCAGATACGAATGAATCCTACTTGTGGCATTGTATACTTGGTCATATCGGAGAGAAAAGACTAAGTAAGTTGCATAAAGATAGACTCTTGAATGCGTTCGAGTTTTCATCTTATGAAACTTGTCAGTCTTGTCTCAAAGGGAAGATGACCAAATCTCCGTTCACCGGACATGGAGAAAGAGCAACAGAGCTCTTGGGACTCATACGTAGTGATGTATGTGGTCTGATGTCTATACATGCAAGGGGTGGGTTCTCGTACTTCATCACATTCACTGACGATCTCTCTAGGTTCAGATATGTGTATCTGATGAAACACAAATCTGAAGCTTTTGAGAAATTCAAGAAATTTAGAAACGAAGTAGAGAACCAGACTGACAAAAGTATCAAGATCCTCCGGTCTGATAGAGGAGGAGAGTACTTAAGCACGGAATTCCTAGATTACTTAAAAGAGAATGGTATTCTCTCTCAGCTTACTCCTCCTTATACACCACAGCACAACGGTGTTTCAGAGCGGAGGAATCGTACCCTATTGGATATGGTTCGCTCCATGATGAGTAGTGCAGAGTTGCCTCTTTCATTCTGGGGATATGCACTTCAAACTGCAGCGCATCTATTGAATCAAGTTCCATCCAAATCCATGCCTAAGACTCCGTATGAAATATGGAGTGGTAAGAGTTTGTATCTTAAACGTATTAAGATTTGGGGTTGCCCAGCTTATGTCAAAAAGCAGAACCCAGACAAACTTGAGGCACGGGCAGTTTTGTGTAAGTTTGTGGGATACCCAAAAGATTCTAGTGGGTATCTATTCTACCATGCAGAGGAACAGAAGATAATTGTTTCAAGAAATGCTACATTTTTTGAAAAAGAATTTCTTGTTAAAAATATTAGTGGCAGCACGATAGAACTGGATGAAATTCCAGAAACACAAGCTTTAACTAAAGATTTGGTGGAACCGCTAGATTCAATTACAACCAACGAACCTCAGCCACTCCGCAGATCTGGTAGGATTTCTCATCCACCCGAGAGATACTACGGTTTTCTCTTAGACGGGGATCGAGAGGATTGCATCTTGGAAGAAGATGACCCTACCAGTTTCAGGAAGGCCATTATCAGTAG